>CM060614.1:26655596-26665596 GCA_030578255.1 Tiaroga cobitis | reverse complement strand
TTTTAAGCTTTTTCATGCTTTTTTATGCTTTCGGGCACTTTTGGGGTTCTTAACGTGCTCAAAAACTCTTGAAACTTTGCACACGGGACAAAACCCGCGGCCATCAGGGCCAGGCTGAAGCTGGTACCCGGGCGTGGCAGGGGGGCTCGACAGCGCCCCCTTGAACGGGTCAGACAATTTGGTCCATATATCCAACACGCTTTACCCTATTTGCTTCAAACTTGATGTGTATAATGTAGACACAAGCCAGATGTAGACCTGTGAAAGGATTGTTGATATCTTAGATGCTGTTGCCGTGACAACGCATCAAACTTTAATATTCTTTTTGGATACTTTTGAGATTCTTAGCGCACTTTTGGGGCCCTTAACGTGCTCAAAAACTCTTGAAACTTTGCACACGGGTCAGAAACCGCGGCCATCAGGGCCGGGCTGAAGCTGGTACCCGGGCGTGGCAGGGGGGCTCGACAGCGCCCCCTGGAATGGGGTCCGAAAACTTGGTCCATAAATCAAACAGGCTTTACCCGATTTGCTTCAAACTTGATGTGTATAATGTAGACACACGCCAGATTTAGACCTGTGAAAGGATTGTTGATATCTTAGATGCTGTTGCCGTGACAACGCATCAAACTTTAATATTCTTTTTGGATACTTTTGAGACTCTCAGCGCACTTTGGGGGCCCTTAACGTGCTCAAAAACTCTTGAAACTTTGCACACGGGTCAGAACCCGTGGCCATCAGGGCCGGGCTGAAGCTGGTACCCGGGCGTGGCAGGGGGGCTCGACAGTGCCCCCTGGAACGGGGTCCGAAAACTTGGTCCATAAATCAAACACGCTTGAATGTAATAATATGAAACTCGGTACACATATAGATCTCATCGATTCATATATCCTTTGTACTTTTACTTTTTACCCCAGCCCAACAGGAAGTCGGCTATTATGGTTTGTTTGGAAGCGTATGCCCCTGGAATTCGATATACTCCTCCTAGAGAATTCAACCAATCGCCACGAAACTCGGTCAGCATGAAGTCAAGACATTGAGGATGAAAAGTTGCCAGGGGATTTTTGATATCTCGAACGGTTTGGCTGTGGCGAGGAAACGAATTTATGGCGAATAAAGGAAACAGGAAGTGTGTTATAACTTCTGCATACATTAACTGATCTTGATGAATCTTCAGCAGTGTGTTCGCTGTAAGAGTCCGATCACATGGATGTGACTATTGTGAGTCAAAGTTATAGCGCCACCAACTGGCAGCAGGAAGTGTGTCACTTCCTAAAGGCTTTGAAATCACCCTCTTATTTTTACCCAATTTGCTTCAAACTTTATGTGTATAATGTAGACACACGGCAGATGTAGACCTGAGAAAGGATTATTGATATCTTAGATACTGTTGCCGTGGCAACGCATCAAACTTTATTATTCTTTGTTGATGCTTTTGAGACTCTTAACATACTTGAAATTGCATGAAACCCGACAGACACATCACATTTATTAGACAGTAGACATGTGCAGAGTTTCAGAAACGGGCATGGTGAGAGCAATTAGAGAATAATGTTTAAGTTTAAAAACAGCCAGAATGGTTGTTTAGTCAAAAAAAATTTTTTTCCAAATCATACATAGTGTTATACTGCCCTCTTGTGTTCAAAATCAGGTAAAAAGCGAAAGTAAAATAAGGACGTCTGCACAATTCATTAATAATGGTGCAGAGTAGAGTGAGCTTTTTCAATTAATTCCTATGGAAGTAGGAATGAACTAAACAACGTTCGCTCTGTTCTGCTCGTCCCTCACCGTGGGCGCGCAGAGTTATGAATGCCCGTGCAGCCGTGAGCATTTTAGTTTCATTTTAAAATTAGCGCCATTTCGGGGGACGTATTACTTTAATTTATTTAACAAAAACACAATGTTGTGTTTAATTGCGAGTGTACACAAATATAAGTAAACACTTTGACGTTTGAATGATGTCCTGTATGAAGAAAATGACGGAGTATGTTTCACTGTTCAATCGCGCTGAGCCACCCAGACCCCCACACACACACTGACACACACACACACACACACACACACACACACACACACACACACACACACACACACACACACAAACACACACACACACACACACACAATAATAAAACATTCAACCTAACATATACAAATTACACTGCTATGTTGAAATAGTCAGTAGTACAATTTGTATCATTCACAGTAAGCACCGCTCCACTGTGATTTTTCCAAGCACATTTTTGCACAAGTGAAGAGGATGATTTTTTCCGTCGATATTGGAACGTGAGTGAAGTACAAAGCCTGTAATAAAGAATAGTTTAGCATCCAAATACATCGCAAATGTTGCAACATTTAGATTCTAAAGAGAGATTTACGTGAGCCTAACACCACTTACTTTTACTTTTGTTTTAAATTATTTCGTTTTGGCTTTATTATAGTTATTTTTTTATTTGTGTTCTGTTCTGAATATCATTAAATTTAAAGGATTTGTTGTGGAATATTTTGAGTGTATAATCAAATAACACTAAACCGTCACTAGGTGTCGCCAGGCGACCGTCTTAATGAGCGGGTCATTGATTCATTCGTTCAAACGATTCGTTTGAACGACTGAGTCATTCATGAATGAGACAGATGTTTATGGATTGGTCATTGAATCTTTGAGTCAACCAATTTGTTCAAAATGCTGAATCATTCAGTAATGAGAAAACACGTTGCTGTGAGATGCAATGGTTCTGCTGTGATCTTTGTTTAACTATTTTCGCTGCTGAAACAGAAGAACAGTCAATATTGCATCTAAAATGTAAGTGACTTGACACGTGTGTGTGTGTGTGTGTGTGTGTGTGCGTGTGAGTGCGTGCGTGCGTGTGTGTGTGTGTGTGTGTGTGTGTGTGTGCAATCAATCCCAGGTAAGAGGCATGAATAATGAGAATTGGACTTCTAGGAGTGAGGTTAATATTCCGGAGATGGTTCCCTCGGATTCTGAAAAGGAGGCGGCGCGGGAGTGGCCAGGCATTGCGCTACTTCTGTTTCAAAGTTTAAAACAATGCTAATATCATTTTTTTGAACGATTTCATTACAAATGTTTATTTTATATATTTATAAAATATTATAAAATATAATAACTATGTTTTGTCCTATTAACAAAAGACAGGCAATGTACTATTAACAAATGTTAATAGTTTTTTAAAAGTTAAAATGATACTTTATGCATTTGTTTTGTGTCAGATGATTAACAATATAAATTAAACAAAGCTTAAAACAAACAAAATAATAAAACGAAAACAAAGCTTGAACATTTTATTTAATTGAAAAGCCTTTTTGAAATAAAATGTGTTTTTTTCCCTCTGAAATAGCAAAAGCATCGCACACTTAGCTGTACCTGCTCTAAATAAATAATAGTATTTAAATAAAAATACAAAATCGAAATAAATAAATTATATAAAACAAAATCAAATCAAAGAAAATAAATCTTATTAAAGTTATGCAGGCACACATTTAACAATAATTTTCAAGTGACAAATAAAATCAATCAAAATTCCTTACACATGGAGTTAATCCTGACGATTCCTGAGGCGCCTTTCCTCATGACACTCGCTTTTTTTTTCGAAGATATATTTTCTTTGGTTTGATTTTGTTTTTGTAATAATTTATTTTATTTAGTTCGATTTTGTATTTTTATTGAATTACTCTTTTTTATTTAGAGCAGGTACAGCTAGTGTGTGATGCTTTTGCTATTTCAGAGGAAAACAATAATTTTATTTAATTAATAATTTTTGTTTCAGTCCACCATATAATTATGTTGTGTTTGATCTATGGAAAAAAGTTAGTTGTGAAATGGTTGAATATTAACAAAAGTTAATAGTTTTTTACAAGTTAGAATAATACGATATATATATATATATAAACAAGCCGGTGGCACCGCCACCCCGGTGCCTTTACGGTTACTGTGCATGACGGGCAATATCGTAACTCCGCTTTGACCTTTGAGAAGATGTGTGCTATAGAGCTTGCATTGGTGTGGGCTCTGCAAAAGTGTGTGTGTGTGTGTGAGGCGTGATTGAACAATGTAGACATATATATATATATATATATAAAGGCACCGGGGTGGCGGTGCCACCGGCTTGTTTATATATATATATATATATATATATATATATATATATATGAATATAGCTGCGAGCAGCGATGAAGGGCCAAAGCCGGCGGCACCGCCACTCCGGTGCCTTTAGGTAACTAAAGGCACCGGGGTTGCGGTGCCACCGGCTTGGGCCCGTAATCGCTGCTCGCAGCTATATTTTATTATTATTATTATTATTATTTTACTACCTTTTGGGCACTTTTGGGGGCCTTAACGTGCTCGAAAACTCTTGAAACTTTGCACACATCTCAGAACCCGCGGCCATCAGGGCCGGGCTGAAGCTGGTACCCGGGCGTGGCAGGGGGGCTCGACAGCGCCCCCTGGAACGGGGTTTGAACACTTGGTCCATAAATCAAACACGCTTGCATGTAATAATATGAAACTCAGTACACATATAGATCTCATCGGTTCATATATACTTCATGCTCTTACTTTTTACCCCAGCCCAACAGGAAGTCGGCTATTAAGGGTTGTTTGGAAAACACATGCAATGGAATGTGAAATACTCCTCCTAGAGAATTCAAACACACGGCACGAAACTCGGTCAGCATGAAGTCAAGACACTGAGGATGAAAAATTGCCAGGGGATTTTTGATATCTCGAACGGTTTGGCCGTGGCGAGTAAACGAAATTATGGCGAGAAACGTGAAACAGGAAGTGTGTTATAACTACTGCATACATTAACTAATCTTGATGAAACTTCAGCAGTGTGTTCGTTGTAAGAGCCCGATCACATGGATGTGACTATTGTGAGTCAAAGTTATAGCGCCACCAACTGGAAGCAGGAAGTGTGTCACTTTCAAAATGCTTTTAAATCACCCTCTTATTTTTACCCGATTTGCTTCAAACTTCATGTGCATAATGTAGACACACGCCAGATGTAGACCTGTGAAAGGATTATTGATATCTTAGATACTGTTGCCATGGCAATGCATCAAACATTAATATTCCTTTTTTTAAGCTTTTTCATGCTTTTTTATGCTTTCGGGCACTTTTGGGGTTCTTAACGTGCTCGAAAACTCTTGAAACTTTGCACACGGGACAAAACCCGCGGCCATCAGGGCCAGGCTGAAGCTGGTACCCGGGCGTGGCAGGGGGGCTCGACAGCGCCCCCTTGAACGGGTCAGACAATTTGGTCCATATATCCAACACGCTTTACCCTATTTGCTTCAAACTTGATGTGTATAATGTAGACACAAGCCAGATGTAGACCTGTGAAAGGATTGTTGATATCTTAGATGCTGTTGCCGTGACAACGCATCAAACTTTAATATTCTTTTTGGATACTTTTGAGATTCTTAGCGCACTTTTGGGGCCCTTAACGTGCTCAAAAACTCTTGAAACTTTGCACACGGGTCAGAAACCGCGGCCATCAGGGCCGGGCTGAAGCTGGTACCCGGGCGTGGCAGGGGGGCTCGACAGCGTCCCCTGGAATGGGGTCCGAAAACTTGGTCCATAAATCAAACAGGCTTTACCCGATTTGCTTCAAACTTGATGTGTATAATGTAGACACACGCCAGATTTAGACTTGTGAAAGGATTGTTGATATCTTAGATGCTGTTGCCGTGACAACACATCAAACTTTAATATTCTTTTTGGATACTTTTGAGACTCTCAGCGCACTTTGGGGGCCCTTAACGTGCTCAAAAACTCTTGAAACTTTGCACACGGGTCAGAACCCGTGGCCATCAGGGCCGGGCTGAAGCTGGTACCCGGGCGTGGCAGGGGGGCTCGACAGTGCCCCCTGGAACGGGGTCCGAAAACTTGGTCCATAAATCAAACACGCTTGAATGTAATAATATGAAACTCGGTACACATATAGATCTCATCGATTCATATATCCTTTGTACTTTTACTTTTTACCCCAGCCCAACAGGAAGTCGGCTATTATGGTTTGTTTGGAAGCGTATGCCCCTGGAATTCGATATACTCCTCCTAGAGAATTCAACCAATCGCCACGAAACTCGGTCAGCATGAAGTCAAGACATTGAGGATGAAAAGTTGCCAGGGGATTTTTGATATCTCGAACGGTTTGGCTGTGGCGAGGAAACGAATTTATGGCGAATAAAGGAAACAGGAAGTGTGTTATAACTTCTGCATACATTAACTGATCTTGATGAAACTTCAGCAGTGTGTTCGCTGTAAGAGTCCGATCACATGGATGTGACTATTGTGAGTCAAAGTTATAGCGCCACCAACTGGCAGCAGGAAGTGTGTCACTTCCTAAAGGCTTTGAAATCACCCTCTTATTTTTACCCAATTTGCTTCAAACTTTATGTGTATAATGTAGACACACGGCAGATGTAGACCTGAGAAAGGATTATTGATATCTTAGATACTGTTGCCGTGGCAACGCATCAAACTTTATTATTCTTTGTTGATGCTTTTGAGACTCTTAACATACTTGAAATTGCATGAAACCCGACAGACACATCACATTTATTAGACAGTAGACATGTGCAGAGTTTCAGAAACGGGCATGGTGAGAGCAATTAGAGAATAATGTTTAAGTTTAAAAACAGCCAGAATGGTTGTTTAGTCAAAAAAAAATTTTTTCCAAATCATACATAGTGTTATACTGCCCTCTTGTGTTCAAAATCAGGTAAAAAGCGAAAGTAAAATAAGGACGTCTGCACAATTCATTAATAATGGTGCAGAGTAGAGTGAGCTTTTTCAATTAATTCCTATGGAAGTAGGAATGAACTAAACAACGTTCGCTCTGTTCTGCTCGTCCCTCACCGTGGGCGCGCAGAGTTATGAATGCCCGTGCAGCCGTGAGCATTTTAGTTTCATTTTAAAATTAGCGCCATTTCGGGGGACGTATTACTTTAATTTATTTAACAAAAACACAATGTTGTGTTTAATTGCGAGTGTACACAAATATAAGTAAACACTTTGACGTTTGAATGATGTCCTGTATGAAGAAAATGACGGAGTATGTTTCACTGTTCAATCGCGCTGAGCCACCCAGACCCCCACACACACACTGACACACACACACACACACACACACACACACACACACACACACACAAAACACACACACACACACACACACACACACAATAATAAAACATTCAACCTAACATATACAAATTACACTGCTATGTTGAAATAGTCAGTAGTACAATTTGTATCATTCACAGTAAGCACCGCTCCACTGTGATTTTTCCAAGCACATTTTTGCACAAGTGAAGAGGATGATTTTTTCCGTCGATATTGGAACGTGAGTGAAGTACAAAGCCTGTAATAAAGAATAGTTTAGCATCCAAATACATCGCAAATGTTGCAACATTTAGATTCTAAAGAGAGATTTACGTGAGCCTAACACCACTTACTTTTACTTTTGTTTTAAATTATTTCGTTTTGGCTTTATTATAGTTATTTTTTTATTTGTGTTCTGTTCTGAATATCATTAAATTTAAAGGATTTGTTGTGGAATATTTTGAGTGTATAATCAAATAACACTAAACCGTCACTAGGTGTCGCCAGGCGACCGTCTTAATGAGCGGGTCATTGATTCATTCGTTCAAACGATTCGTTTGAACGACTGAGTCATTCATGAATGAGACAGATGTTTATGGATTGGTCATTGAATCTTTGAGTCAACCAATTTGTTCAAAATGCTGAATCATTCAGTAATGAGAAAACACGTTGCTGTGAGATGCAATGGTTCTGCTGTGATCTTTGTTTAACTATTTTCGCTGCTGAAACAGAAGAACAGTCAATATTGCATCTAAAATGTAAGTGACTTGACACGTGTGTGTGTGTGTGTGTGTGTGTGTGTGCGTGTGAGTGCGTGCGTGCGTGTGTGTGTGTGTGTGTGTGTGTGTGTGCAATCAATCCCAGGTAAGAGGCATGAATAATGAGAATTGGACTTCTAGGAGTGAGGTTAATATTCCGGAGATGGTTCCCTCGGATTGTGAAAAGGAGGCGGCGCGGGAGTGGCCAGGCATTGCGCTACTTCTGTTTCAAAGTTTAAAACAATGCTAATATCATTTTTTTGAACGATTTCATTACAAATGTTTATTTTATATATTTATAAAATATTATAAAATATAATAACTATGTTTTGTCCTATTAACAAAAGACAGGCAATGTACTATTAACAAATGTTAATAGTTTTTTAAAAGTTAAAATGATACTTTATGCATTTGTTTTGTGTCAGATGATTAACAATATAAATTAAACAAAGCTTAAAACAAACAAAATAATAAAACGAAAACAAAGCTTGAACATTTTATTTAATTGAAAAGCCTTTTTGAAATAAAATGTGTTTTTTTCCCTCTGAAATAGCAAAAGCATCGCACACTTAGCTGTACCTGCTCTAAATAAATAATAGTATTTAAATAAAAATACAAAATCGAAATAAATAAATTATATAAAACAAAATCAAATCAAAGAAAATAAATCTTATTAAAGTTATGCAGGCACACATTTAACAATAATTTTCAAGTGACAAATAAAATCAATCAAAATTCCTTACACATGGAGTTAATCCTGACGATTCCTGAGGCGCCTTTCCTCATGACACTCGCTTTTTTTTTCGAAGATATATTTTCTTTGGTTTGATTTTGTTTTTGTAATAATTTATTTTATTTAGTTCGATTTTGTATTTTTATTGAATTACTCTTTTTTATTTAGAGCAGGTACAGCTAGTGTGTGATGCTTTTGCTATTTCAGAGGAAAACAATAATTTTATTTAATTAATAATTTTTGTTTCAGTCCACCATATAATTATGTTGTGTTTGATCTATGGAAAAAAGTTAGTTGTGAAATGGTTGAATATTAACAAAAGTTAATAGTTTTTTACAAGTTAGAATAATACGATATATATATATATATAAACAAGCCGGTGGCACCGCCACCCCGGTGCCTTTACGGTTACTGTGCATGACGGGCAATATCGTAACTCCGCTTTGACCTTTGAGAAGATGTGTGCTATAGAGCTTGCATTGGTGTGGGCTCTGCAAAAGTGTGTGTGTGTGTGTGAGGCGTGATTGAACAATGTAGACATATATATATATATATATATAAAGGCACCGGGGTGGCGGTGCCACCGGCTTGTTTATATATATATATATATATATATATATATATATATATATATGAATATAGCTGCGAGCAGCGATGAAGGGCCAAAGCCGGCGGCACCGCCACTCCGGTGCCTTTAGGTAACTAAAGGCACCGGGGTTGCGGTGCCACCGGCTTGGGCCCGTAATCGCTGCTCGCAGCTATATTTTATTATTATTATTATTATTATTTTACTACCTTTTGGGCACTTTTGGGGGCCTTAACGTGCTCGAAAACTCTTGAAACTTTGCACACATCTCAGAACCCGCGGCCATCAGGGCCGGGCTGAAGCTGGTACCCGGGCGTGGCAGGGGGGCTCGACAGCGCCCCCTGGAACGGGGTTTGAACACTTGGTCCATAAATCAAACACGCTTGCATGTAATAATATGAAACTCAGTACACATATAGATCTCATCGGTTCATATATACTTCATGCTCTTACTTTTTACCCCAGCCCAACAGGAAGTCGGCTATTAAGGGTTGTTTGGAAAACACATGCAATGGAATGTGAAATACTCCTCCTAGAGAATTCAAACACACGGCACGAAACTCGGTCAGCATGAAGTCAAGACACTGAGGATGAAAAATTGCCAGGGGATTTTTGATATCTCGAACGGTTTGGCCGTGGCGAGTAAACGAAATTATGGCGAGAAACGTGAAACAGGAAGTGTGTTATAACTACTGCATACATTAACTAATCTTGATGAAACTTCAGCAGTGTGTTCGTTGTAAGAGCCCGATCACATGGATGTGACTATTGTGAGTCAAAGTTATAGCGCCACCAACTGG
>CM060614.1:26623096-26650596 GCA_030578255.1 Tiaroga cobitis | reverse complement strand
TCGGTACACATATAGATCTCATCGGTTCATATATACTTCATGCTCTTACTTTTTACCCCATCCCAACAGGAAGTCGGCTATTTAGGGTTGTTTGTTAAACGCATGCAATGGAATTTAAAGTACTTCTCCTAGAGAATTCAAAGAAATGCCACGAAACTCGGTCAGCATGAAGTCAAGACATTGAGGATGAAAAATTGCCAGGGGATTTTTGATATCTTGAACGGTTTGGCCGTGGCGAGGAAACGAATTTATGGCGAGAAACGTGAAACAGGAAGTGTGTTATAACTTCAGCATACATTAGCTGATCTTAACGAAACTTCACCAGTGTGTTCGCTTTAAGAGGCCGATCACATGGATGTGACTATTGTGAGTCAAAGTTATAGCGCCACCAACTGGCAGCAGGAAGTGTGTCACTTTCAAAATGCTTTGAAATCACCCTCTTATTTTAACCCGATTTGCTTCAAACTTCATCTGTATAATGTAAATACACGGCAGATGTAGACCTGTGAAAGGATTATTGATATATTAGATACTGTTGCCGTGGCAACGCATCAAACTTTAATATTCTTTGTTGATGCTTTTGAGACTCTTAACATACTTGAAATAACATGAAACTCGACAGACACATCACATTTATTAGCCAGTAGACATGTGCAAAGTTTCAGAAACGGGCGTGGTGCAGGGGCTCAGTAGCGCCACCTTTTGACAAAAGTGGGGGTGTTAGTTCTATAGTTTTACCTACAATCATAAAACTCGGTACGCATATTGTTCAGATCAAGCCGGACAACTTTCTAATTTACTGTCATTAGCTCAGACCAAGAGGGAGTCAGATATTTTAGTTTGAATGTGGATGTTTCTGAGAATTTTCTCTCCCTCTCTTTCCGTCTCTGTGTGTGAGGGATTTGTCTATTGATTTTAATGCATTTCAAGGTTTCAGGGGATTTTGGGACTCTTAACGTGCTCAAAAACTTTTGAAATTTTGCACACAGGTCAGAACCCACGGCCATCAGGGCCGGGCTGAAGCTGGTACCCGGGCGTGGCAGGGGGGCTCAACAGCGCCCCCTTGAACGGGGTCCGACAATTTGGTCCATATATTCAACACGCTTGCATGAATTAATATGAAACTCAGTACACATATAGATCTCATCGGGCCAAACATTTTACCCCTGGTCAAGTTTTACGCCAGCCCAACAGGAAGTCGGCTATTATGGGTTGTTTGGAAAACGCTTGCTGTGGAATTTGAAGTACTACTCCTAGGCAATTCATTCAATCATCGCCAAACTAGGCGTGCATGAAGTCAAGACATTGAGGATGCTAAATTGCTGACGGATTTTTGATATCTCGAACGGTTTGGCCGTGGCGAGGAAATGAATTTTCATGACTAAAAAAGGACATATAAAGTGTGTTATAACTTAGTTAGATTTACCTACAGTTACAAAACTCAGCTTGTATATTCTTCTCCTCAAGCCAAACAACTTTCTAATTTACAGTCAATAGCTCCAACCCTCAGAAAGTCAGATATTGTGGTTTGAATGTGGATTTCATGAAATGGTATCTCTCTCTGTCACTCTTTGACAGAGAGAGGGCCCCCTCCCATTCTATGTGTGTGTGTGTGTGTGGCTGTCTGTGTGGGGAGGGAGGGGGAGGGAGGGCTGGTGTCTGTGTTTATATGTGTGTGTGTGGCTGGCTGGCTGTTACAGTGACATGATATTAAGCCTTTCATTGCTGTGTGATTTTTCCTGCATTAAAGGATAAAGAAATCTCTAAGGCCTTGTCTTTTTGCATAACAATTTTGTATTTTTTTTAAATTACAAAATATGCACAGAACCAAGATCTTTTAAATGTATAGTTTGCTTTAAATAAAATTAAGATTGTATTGGTAATTGAAGCTGAATGAATTTAAAATGAATGTGCTATATTTCAGAACAATATATTTGTTTTCCTTTAAATTGTTAAACACTAACTTTATTCTCATCTGAATTATAAATAATTTATTCCTGTATAAAATAAAAACACATTTGAATTTTTCTTTTTTAATCAATGTAGAATGTGTAATTGAAAAATAAACAGATTAGGGCTCTGAGGACAATAAATGAAAATCAATGCGATGTGGTGAATGTCCAAAAGATGGCACCCACAGACTGTTTTAAATGGGGTTGGATAAATATTTTTTGCTTTTAGACAGTGTGTGCGTGTGATTTTAGTTTGGTGACAGTTGTAGGTTACAGTTTGACAAGAGTTTATAGTTTGAAAAAAGCACTTTGTTGTGTTTTATTGGACGGAGTATGTTTTTATGTGTAACAGTTCAATCGCACCCGCACCTCACACACACACACACACACACACACACACACACACATATTGAAACCTGAGTGAAGTACAAAGCCCATAATAAAGAATAGTTTAGCATCCAAATACATCGCAAATGTTGAAACAGTTTGATTCTAATGAGAGAGTTACGTGAGCCAAACACCACTTACTTTCACTTTCGCTTTCAATTATTTCGGTTAATTCTTAATTATAGTTTTTTTGAATTCTTGTTCTGTTCTGAATATCATTAAATTTAAAGAATTGCTTGTGTAATATTTTGAGTGTATCATCAAAACAGAATAATTCTCTCGGTTTAGTGATTCCCTAGTTTTTTTTATTGTTTTCATTGTTCTCAGGTAAGGCTAGTGAGATATATAGATATAGATATATATATATATATATATATATATATATATATATATATATATATATATAATATATATATATATATATATATATGTATTTTTTATATATATATATATAATTTATATATATATATATATATATATATATATATATATATATATATATATATATATATATATATATAAATATAGCTGCGAGCAGCGATGAAGGGCCAAAGCCGGCGGCACCGCCACCCCCGGTGCCTTTAGGTAACTAAAGGAACCAGGGTTGCGGTGCCACCGGCTTGGGCCCGTAATCGCTGCTCGCAGCTATATTTATTATTATTATTATTATTTTACTACCTTTTGGGCACTTTTGGGGGCCTTAACGTGCTCGAAAACTCTTGAAACTTTGCACACATCTCAGAACCCGCGGCCATCAGGGCCGGGCTGAAGCTGGTACCCGGGCGTGGCAGGGGGGCTCGACAGCGCCCCCTGGAACGGGGTTTGAACACTTGGTCCATAAATCAAACACGCTTGCATGTAATAATATGAAACTCAGTACACATATAGATCTCATCGGTTCATATATACTTCATGCTCTTACTTTTTACCCCAGCCCAACAGGAAGTCGGCTATTAAGGGTTGTTTGGAAAACACATGCAATGGAATGTGAAATACTCCTCCTAGAGAATTCAAACACACGGCACGAAACTCGGTCAGCATGAAGTCAAGACACTGAGGATGAAAAATTGCCAGGGGATTTTTGATATCTCGAACGGTTTGGCCGTGGCGAGTAAACGAAATTATGGCGAGAAACGTGAAACAGGAAGTGTGTTATAACTACTGCATACATTAACTAATCTTGATGAAACTTCAGCAGTGTGTTCGTTGTAAGAGCCCGATCACATGGATGTGACTATTGTGAGTCAAAGTTATAGCGCCACCAACTGGAAGCAGGAAGTGTGTCACTTTCAAAATGCTTTTAAATCACCCTCTTATTTTTACCCGATTTGCTTCAAACTTCATGTGCATAATGTAGACACACGCCAGATGTAGACCTGTGAAAGGATTATTGATATCTTAGATACTGTTGCCATGGCAATGCATCAAACATTAATATTCCTTTTTTTAAGCTTTTTCATGCTTTTTTATGCTTTCGGGCACTTTTGGGGTTCTTAACGTGCTCGAAAACTCTTGAAACTTTGCACACGGGACAAAACCCGCGGCCATCAGGGCCAGGCTGAAGCTGGTACCCGGGCGTGGCAGGGGGGCTCGACAGCGCCCCCTTGAACGGGTCAGACAATTTGGTCCATATATCCAACACGCTTTACCCTATTTGCTTCAAACTTGATGTGTATAATGTAGACACAAGCCAGATGTAGACCTGTGAAAGGATTGTTGATATCTTAGATGCTGTTGCCGTGACAACGCATCAAACTTTAATATTCTTTTTGGATACTTTTGAGATTCTTAGCGCACTTTTGGGGCCCTTAACGTGCTCAAAAACTCTTAAAACTTTGCACACGGGTCAGAAACCGCGGCCATCAGGGCCGGGCTGAAGCTGGTACCCGGGCGTGGCAGGGGGGCTCGACAGCGCCCCCTGGAATGGGGTCCGAAAACTTGGTCCATAAATCAAACAGGCTTTACCCGATTTGCTTCAAACTTGATGTGTATAATGTAGACACACGCCAGATTTAGACCTGTGAAAGGATTGTTGATATCTTAGATGCTGTTGCCGTGACAACGCATCAAACTTTAATATTCTTTTTGGATACTTTTGAGACTCTCAGCGCACTTTGGGGGCCCTTAACGTGCTCAAAAACTCTTGAAACTTTGCACACGGGTCAGAACCCGTGGCCATCAGGGCCGGGCTGAAGCTGGTACCCGGGCGTGGCAGGGGGGCTCGACAGTGCCCCCTGGAACGGGGTCCGAAAACTTGGTCCATAAATCAAACACGCTTGAATGTAATAATATGAAACTCGGTACACATATAGATCTCATCGATTCATATATCCTTTGTACTTTTACTTTTTACCCCAGCCCAACAGGAAGTCGGCTATTATGGTTTGTTTGGAAGCGTATGCCCCTGGAATTCGATATACTCCTCCTAGAGAATTCAACCAATCGCCACGAAACTCGGTCAGCATGAAGTCAAGACATTGAGGATGAAAAGTTGCCAGGGGATTTTTGATATCTCGAACGGTTTGGCTGTGGCGAGGAAACGAATTTATGGCGAATAAAGGAAACAGGAAGTGTGTTATAACTTCTGCATACATTAACTGATCTTGATGAAACTTCAGCAGTGTGTTCGCTGTAAGAGTCCGATCACATGGATGTGACTATTGTGAGTCAAAGTTATAGCGCCACCAACTGGCAGCAGGAAGTGTGTCACTTCCTAAAGGCTTTGAAATCACCCTCTTATTTTTACCCAATTTGCTTCAAACTTTATGTGTATAATGTAGACACACGGCAGATGTAGACCTGAGAAAGGATTATTGATATCTTAGATACTGTTGCCGTGGCAACGCATCAAACTTTATTATTCTTTGTTGATGCTTTTGAGACTCTTAACATACTTGAAATTGCATGAAACCCGACAGACACATCACATTTATTAGACAGTAGACATGTGCAGAGTTTCAGAAACGGGCATGGTGAGAGCAATTAGAGAATAATGTTTAAGTTTAAAAACAGCCAGAATGGTTGTTTAGTCAAAAAAAATTTTTTTCCAAATCATACATAGTGTTATACTGCCCTCTTGTGTTCAAAATCAGGTAAAAGCGAAAGTAAAATAAGGACGTCTGCACAATTCATTAATAATGGTGCAGAGTAGAGTGAGCTTTTTCAATTAATTCCTATGGAAGTAGGAATGAACTAAACAACGTTCGCTCTGTTCTGCTCGTCCCTCACCGTGGGCGCGCAGAGTTATGAATGCCCGTGCAGCCGTGAGCATTTTAGTTTCATTTTAAAATTAGCGCCATTTCGGGGGACGTATTACTTTAATTTATTTAACAAAAACACAATGTTGTGTTTAATTGCGAGTGTACACAAATATAAGTAAACACTTTGACGTTTGAATGATGTCCTGTATGAATAAAATGACGGAGTATGTTTCACTGTTCAATCGCGCTGAGCCACCCAGACCCCCACACACACACTGACACACACACACACACACACACACACACACACACACACACACACACACACACACACACACAAACACACACACACACACACACACAATAATAAAACATTCAACCTAACATATACAAATTACACTGCTATGTTGAAATAGTCAGTAGTACAATTTGTATCATTCACAGTAAGCACCGCTCCACTGTGATTTTTCCAAGCACATTTTTGCACAAGTGAAGAGGATGATTTTTTCCGTCGATATTGGAACGTGAGTGAAGTACAAAGCCTGTAATAAAGAATAGTTTAGCATCCAAATACATCGCAAATGTTGCAACATTTAGATTCTAAAGAGAGATTTACGTGAGCCTAACACCACTTACTTTTACTTTTGTTTTAAATTATTTCGTTTTGGCTTTATTATAGTTATTTTTTTATTTGTGTTCTGTTCTGAATATCATTAAATTTAAAGGATTTGTTGTGGAATATTTTGAGTGTATAATCAAATAACACTAAACCGTCACTAGGTGTCGCCAGGCGACCGTCTTAATGAGCGGGTCATTGATTCATTCGTTCAAACGATTCGTTTGAACGACTGAGTCATTCATGAATGAGACAGATGTTTATGGATTGGTCATTGAATCTTTGAGTCAACCAATTTGTTCAAAATGCTGAATCATTCAGTAATGAGAAAACACGTTGCTGTGAGATGCAATGGTTCTGCTGTGATCTTTGTTTAACTATTTTCGCTGCTGAAACAGAAGAACAGTCAATATTGCATCTAAAATGTAAGTGACTTGACACGTGTGTGTGTGTGTGTGTGTGTGTGTGCGTGTGAGTGCGTGCGTGCGTGTGTGTGTGTGTGTGTGTGTGTGTGTGCAATCAATCCCAGGTAAGAGGCATGAATAATGAGAATTGGACTTCTAGGAGTGAGGTTAATATTCCGGAGATGGTTCCCTCGGATTGTGAAAAGGAGGCGGCGCGGGAGTGGCCAGGCATTGCGCTACTTCTGTTTCAAAGTTTAAAACAATGCTAATATCATTTTTTTGAACGATTTCATTACAAATGTTTATTTTATATATTTATAAAATATTATAAAATATAATAACTATGTTTTGTCCTATTAACAAAAGACAGGCAATGTACTATTAACAAATGTTAATAGTTTTTTAAAAGTTAAAATGATACTTTATGCATTTGTTTTGTGTCAGATGATTAACAATATAAATTAAACAAAGCTTAAAACAAACAAAATAATAAAACGAAAACAAAGCTTGAACATTTTATTTAATTGAAAAGCCTTTTTGAAATAAAATGTGTTTTTTTTCCCTCTGAAATAGCAAAAGCATCGCACACTTAGCTGTACCTGCTCTAAATAAATAATAGTATTTAAATAAAAATACAAAATCGAAATAAATAAATTATATAAAACAAAATCAAATCAAAGAAAATAAATCTTATTAAAGTTATGCAGGCACACATTTAACAATAATTTTCAAGTGACAAATAAAATCAATCAAAATTCCTTACACATGGAGTTAATCCTGACGATTCCTGAGGCGCCTTTCCTCATGACACTCGCTTTTTTTTTCGAAGATATATTTTCTTTGGTTTGATTTTGTTTTTGTAATAATTTATTTTATTTAGTTCGATTTTGTATTTTTATTGAATTACTCTTTTTTATTTAGAGCAGGTACAGCTAGTGTGTGATGCTTTTGCTATTTCAGAGGAAAACAATAATTTTATTTAATTAATAATTTTTGTTTCAGTCCACCATATAATTATGTTGTGTTTGATCTATGGAAAAAAGTTAGTTGTGAAATGGTTGAATATTAACAAAAGTTAATAGTTTTTTACAAGTTAGAATAATACGATATATATATATATATAAACAAGCCGGTGGCACCGCCACCCCGGTGCCTTTACGGTTACTGTGCATGACGGGCAATATCGTAACTCCGCTTTGACCTTTGAGAAGATGTGTGCTATAGAGCTTGCATTGGTGTGGGCTCTGCAAAAGTGTGTGTGTGTGTGTGAGGCGTGATTGAACAATGTAGACATATATATATATATATATATAAAGGCACCGGGGTGGCGGTGCCACCGGCTTGTTTATATATATATATATATATATATATATATATATATATATGAATATAGCTGCGAGCAGCGATGAAGGGCCAAAGCCGGCGGCACCGCCACTCCGGTGCCTTTAGGTAACTAAAGGCACCGGGGTTGCGGTGCCACCGGCTTGGGCCCGTAATCGCTGCTCGCAGCTATATTTTATTATTATTATTATTATTTTACTACCTTTTGGGCACTTTTGGGGGCCTTAACGTGCTCGAAAACTCTTGAAACTTTGCACACATCTCAGAACCCGCGGCCATCAGGGCCGGGCTGAAGCTGGTACCCGGGCGTGGCAGGGGGGCTCGACAGCGCCCCCTGGAACGGGGTTTGAACACTTGGTCCATAAATCAAACACGCTTGCATGTAATAATATGAAACTCAGTACACATATAGATCTCATCGGTTCATATATACTTCATGCTCTTACTTTTTACCCCAGCCCAACAGGAAGTCGGCTATTAAGGGTTGTTTGGAAAACACATGCAATGGAATGTGAAATACTCCTCCTAGAGAATTCAAACACACGGCACGAAACTCGGTCAGCATGAAGTCAAGACACTGAGGATGAAAAATTGCCAGGGGATTTTTGATATCTCGAACGGTTTGGCCGTGGCGAGTAAACGAAATTATGGCGAGAAACGTGAAACAGGAAGTGTGTTATAACTACTGCATACATTAACTAATCTTGATGAAACTTCAGCAGTGTGTTCGTTGTAAGAGCCCGATCACATGGATGTGACTATTGTGAGTCAAAGTTATAGCGCCACCAACTGGAAGCAGGAAGTGTGTCACTTTCAAAATGCTTTTAAATCACCCTCTTATTTTTACCCGATTTGCTTCAAACTTCATGTGCATAATGTAGACACACGCCAGATGTAGACCTGTGAAAGGATTATTGATATCTTAGATACTGTTGCCATGGCAATGCATCAAACATTAATATTCCTTTTTTTAAGCTTTTTCATGCTTTTTTATGCTTTCGGGCACTTTTGGGGTTCTTAACGTGCTCGAAAACTCTTGAAACTTTGCACACGGGACAAAACCCGCGGCCATCAGGGCCGGCTGAAGCTGGTACCCGGGCGTGGCAGGGGGGCTCGACAGCGCCCCCTTGAACGGGTCAGACAATTTGGTCCATATATCCAACACGCTTTACCCTATTTGCTTCAAACTTGATGTGTATAATGTAGACACAAGCCAGATGTAGACCTGTGAAAGGATTGTTGATATCTTAGATGCTGTTGCCGTGACAACGCATCAAACTTTAATATTCTTTTTGGATACTTTTGAGATTCTTAGCGCACTTTTGGGGCCCTTAACGTGCTCAAAAACTCTTGAAACTTTGCACACGGGTCAGAAACCGCGGCCATCAGGGCCGGGCTGAAGCTGGTACCCGGGCGTGGCAGGGGGGCTCGACAGCGCCCCCTGGAATGGGGTCCGAAAACTTGGTCCATAAATCAAACAGGCTTTACCCGATTTGCTTCAAACTTGATGTGTATAATGTAGACACACGCCAGATTTAGACCTGTGAAAGGATTGTTGATATCTTAGATGCTGTTGCCGTGACAACGCATCAAACTTTAATATTCTTTTTGGATACTTTTGAGACTCTCAGCGCACTTTGGGGGCCCTTAACGTGCTCAAAAACTCTTGAAACTTTGCACACGGGTCAGAACCCGTGGCCATCAGGGCCGGGCTGAAGCTGGTACCCGGGCGTGGCAGGGGGGCTCGACAGTGCCCCCTGGAACGGGGTCCGAAAACTTGGTCCATAAATCAAACACGCTTGAATGTAATAATATGAAACTCGGTACACATATAGATCTCATCGATTCATATATCCTTTGTACTTTTACTTTTTACCCCAGCCCAACAGGAAGTCGGCTATTATGGTTTGTTTGGAAGCGTATGCCCCTGGAATTCGATATACTCCTCCTAGAGAATTCAACCAATCGCCACGAAACTCGGTCAGCATGAAGTCAAGACATTGAGGATGAAAAGTTGCCAGGGGATTTTTGATATCTCGAACGGTTTGGCTGTGGCGAGGAAACGAATTTATGGCGAATAAAGGAAACAGGAAGTGTGTTATAACTTCTGCATACATTAACTGATCTTGATGAAACTTCAGCAGTGTGTTCGCTGTAAGAGTCCGATCACATGGATGTGACTATTGTGAGTCAAAGTTATAGCGCCACCAACTGGCAGCAGGAAGTGTGTCACTTCCTAAAGGCTTTGAAATCACCCTCTTATTTTTACCCAATTTGCTTCAAACTTTATGTGTATAATGTAGACACACGGCAGATGTAGACCTGAGAAAGGATTATTGATATCTTAGATACTGTTGCCGTGGCAACGCATCAAACTTTATTATTCTTTGTTGATGCTTTTGAGACTCTTAACATACTTGAAATTGCATGAAACCCGACAGACACATCACATTTATTAGACAGTAGACATGTGCAGAGTTTCAGAAACGGGCATGGTGAGAGCAATTAGAGAATAATGTTTAAGTTTAAAAACAGCCAGAATGGTTGTTTAGTCAAAAAAAATTTTTTTCCAAATCATACATAGTGTTATACTGCCCTCTTGTGTTCAAAATCAGGTAAAAAGCGAAAGTAAAATAAGGACGTCTGCACAATTCATTAATAATGGTGCAGAGTAGAGTGAGCTTTTTCAATTAATTCCTATGGAAGTAGGAATGAACTAAACAACGTTCGCTCTGTTCTGCTCGTCCCTCACCGTGGGCGCGCAGAGTTATGAATGCCCGTGCAGCCGTGAGCATTTTAGTTTCATTTTAAAATTAGCGCCATTTCGGGGGACGTATTACTTTAATTTATTTAACAAAAACACAATGTTGTGTTTAATTGCGAGTGTACACAAATATAAGTAAACACTTTGACGTTTGAATGATGTCCTGTATGAAGAAAATGACGGAGTATGTTTCACTGTTCAATCGCGCTGAGCCACCCAGACCCCCACACACACACTGACACACACACACACACACACACACACACACACACACACACACACACACACACACACACACACACACACAAACACACACACACACACACACACACACACAATAATAAAACATTCAACCTAACATATACAAATTACACTGCTATGTTGAAATAGTCAGTAGTACAATTTGTATCATTCACAGTAAGCACCGCTCCACTGTGATTTTTCCAAGCACATTTTTGCACAAGTGAAGAGGATGATTTTTTCCGTCGATATTGGAACGTGAGTGAAGTACAAAGCCTGTAATAAAGAATAGTTTAGCATCCAAATACATCGCAAATGTTGCAACATTTAGATTCTAAAGAGAGATTTACGTGAGCCTAACACCACTTACTTTTACTTTTGTTTTAAATTATTTCGTTTTGGCTTTATTATAGTTATTTTTTTATTTGTGTTCTGTTCTGAATATCATTAAATTTAAAGGATTTGTTGTGGAATATTTTGAGTGTATAATCAAATAACACTAAACCGTCACTAGGTGTCGCCAGGCGACCGTCTTAATGAGCGGGTCATTGATTCATTCGTTCAAACGATTCGTTTGAACGACTGAGTCATTCATGAATGAGACAGATGTTTATGGATTGGTCATTGAATCTTTGAGTCAACCAATTTGTTCAAAATGCTGAATTATTCAGTAATGAGAAAACACGTTGCTGTGAGATGCAATGGTTCTGCTGTGATCTTTGTTTAACTATTTTCGCTGCTGAAACAGAAGAACAGTCAATATTGCATCTAAAATGTAAGTGACTTGACACGTGTGTGTGTGTGTGTGTGTGTGTGTGCGTGTGAGTGCGTGCGTGCGTGTGTGTGTGTGTGTGTGTGTGCAATCAATCCCAGGTAAGAGGCATGAATAATGAGAATTGGACTTCTAGGAGTGAGGTTAATATTCCGGAGATGGTTCCCTCGGATTGTGAAAAGGAGGCGGCGCGGGAGTGGCCAGGCATTGCGCTACTTCTGTTTCAAAGTTTAAAACAATGCTAATATCATTTTTTTTGAACGATTTCATTACAAATGTTTATTTTATATATTTATAAAATATTATAAAATATAATAACTATGTTTTGTCCTATTAACAAAAGACAGGCAATGTACTATTAACAAATGTTAATAGTTTTTTAAAAGTTAAAATGATACTTTATGCATTTGTTTTGTGTCAGATGATTAACAATATAAATTAAACAAAGCTTAAAACAAACAAAATAATAAAACGAAAACAAAGCTTGAACATTTTATTTAATTGAAAAGCCTTTTTGAAATAAAATGTGTTTTTTTCCCTCTGAAATAGCAAAAGCATCGCACACTTAGCTGTACCTGCTCTAAATAAATAATAGTATTTAAATAAAAATACAAAATCGAAATAAATAAATTATATAAAACAAAATCAAATCAAAGAAAATAAATCTTATTAAAGTTATGCAGGCACACATTTAACAATAATTTTCAAGTGACAAATAAAATCAATCAAAATTCCTTACACATGGAGTTAATCCTGACGATTCCTGAGGCGCCTTTCCTCATGACACTCGCTTTTTTTTTCGAAGATATATTTTCTTTGGTTTGATTTTGTTTTTGTAATAATTTATTTTATTTAGTTCGATTTTGTATTTTTATTGAATTACTCTTTTTTATTTAGAGCAGGTACAGCTAGTGTGTGATGCTTTTGCTATTTCAGAGGAAAACAATAATTTTATTTAATTAATAATTTTTGTTTCAGTCCACCATATAATTATGTTGTGTTTGATCTATGGAAAAAAGTTAGTTGTGAAATGGTTGAATATTAACAAAAGTTAATAGTTTTTTACAAGTTAGAATAATACGATATATATATATATATAAACAAGCCGGTGGCACCGCCACCCCGGTGCCTTTACGGTTACTGTGCATGACGGGCAATATCGTAACTCTGCTTTGACCTTTGAGAAGATGTGTGCTATAGAGCTTGCATTGGTGTGGGCTCTGCAAAAGTGTGTGTGTGTGTGTGAGGCGTGATTGAACAATGTAGACATATATATATATATATATATAAAGGCACCGGGGTGGCGGTGCCACCGGCTTGTTTATATATATATATATATATATATATATATATATATATATATATATATATGAATATAGCTGCGAGCAGCGATGAAGGGCCAAAGCCGGCGGCACCGCCACTCCGGTGCCTTTAGGTAACTAAAGGCACCGGGGTTGCGGTGCCACCGGCTTGGGCCCGTAATCGCTGCTCGCAGCTATATTTTATTATTATTATTATTATTTTACTACCTTTTGGGCACTTTTGGGGGCCTTAACATGCTCGAAAACTCTTGAAACTTTGCACACATCTCAGAACCCGCGGCCATCAGGGCCGGGCTGAAGCTGGTACCCGGGCGTGGCAGGGGGGCTCGACAGCGCCCCCTGGAACGGGGTTTGAACACTTGGTCCATAAATCAAACACGCTTGCATGTAATAATATGAAACTCAGTACACATATAGATCTCATCGGTTCATATATACTTCATGCTCTTACTTTTTACCCCAGCCCAACAGGAAGTCGGCTATTAAGGGTTGTTTGGAAAACACATGCAATGGAATGTGAAATACTCCTCCTAGAGAATTCAAACACACGGCACGAAACTCGGTCAGCATGAAGTCAAGACACTGAGGATGAAAAATTGCCAGGGGATTTTTGATATCTCGAACGGTTTGGCCGTGGCGAGTAAACGAAATTATGGCGAGAAACGTGAAACAGGAAGTGTGTATAACTACTGCATACATTAACTAATCTTGATGAAACTTCAGCAGTGTGTTCGTTGTAAGAGCCCGATCACATGGATGTGACTATTGTGAGTCAAAGTTATAGCGCCACCAACTGGAAGCAGGAAGTGTGTCACTTTCAAAATGCTTTTAAATCACCCTCTTATTTTTACCCGATTTGCTTCAAACTTCATGTGCATAATGTAGACACACGCCAGATGTAGACCTGTGAAAGGATTATTGATATCTTAGATACTGTTGCCATGGCAATGCATCAAACATTAATATTCCTTTTTTTAAGCTTTTTCATGCTTTTTTATGCTTTCGGGCACTTTTGGGGTTCTTAACGTGCTCGAAAACTCTTGAAACTTTGCACACGGGACAAAACCCGCGGCCATCAGGGCCAGGCTGAAGCTGGTACCCGGGCGTGGCAGGGGGGCTCGACAGCGCCCCCTTGAACGGGTCAGACAATTTGGTCCATATATCCAACACGCTTTACCCTATTTGCTTCAAACTTGATGTGTATAATGTAGACACAAGCCAGATGTAGACCTGTGAAAGGATTGTTGATATCTTAGATGCTGTTGCCGTGACAACGCATCAAACTTTAATATTCTTTTTGGATACTTTTGAGATTCTTAGCGCACTTTTGGGGCCCTTAACGTGCTCAAAAACTCTTGAAACTTTGCACACGGGTCAGAAACCGCGGCCATCAGGGCCGGGCTGAAGCTGGTACCCGGGCGTGGCAGGGGGGCTCGACAGCGCCCCCTGGAATGGGGTCCGAAAACTTGGTCCATAAATCAAACAGGCTTTACCCGATTTGCTTCAAACTTGATGTGTATAATGTAGACACACGCCAGATTTAGACCTGTGAAAGGATTGTTGATATCTTAGATGCTGTTGCCGTGACAACGCATCAAACTTTAATATTCTTTTTGGATACTTTTGAGACTCTCAGCGCACTTTGGGGGCCTTAACGTGCTCAAAAACTCTTGAAACTTTGCACACGGGTCAGAACCCGTGGCCATCAGGGCCGGGCTGAAGCTGGTACCCGGGCGTGGCAGGGGGGCTCGACAGTGCCCCCTGGAACGGGGTCCGAAAACTTGGTCCATAAATCAAACACGCTTGAATGTAATAATATGAAACTCGGTACACATATAGATCTCATCGATTCATATATCCTTTGTACTTTTACTTTTTACCCCAGCCCAACAGGAAGTCGGCTATTATGGTTTGTTTGGAAGCGTATGCCCCTGGAATTCGATATACTCCTCCTAGAGAATTCAACCAATCGCCACGAAACTCGGTCAGCATGAAGTCAAGACATTGAGGATGAAAAGTTGCCAGGGGATTTTTGATATCTCGAACGGTTTGGCTGTGGCGAGGAAACGAATTTATGCCGAATAAAGGAAACAGGAAGTGTGTTATAACTTCTGCATACATTAACTGATCTTGATGAAACTTCAGCAGTGTGTTCGCTGTAAGAGTCCGATCACATGGATGTGACTATTGTGAGTCAAAGTTATAGCGCCACCAACTGGCAGCAGGAAGTGTGTCACTTCCTAAAGGCTTTGAAATCACCCTCTTATTTTTACCCAATTTGCTTCAAACTTTATGTGTATAATGTAGACACGCGGCAGATGTAGACCTGAGAAAGGATTATTGATATCTTAGATACTGTTGCCGTGGCAACGCATCAAACTTTATTATTCTTTGTTGATGCTTTTGAGACTCTTAACATACTTGAAATTGCATGAAACCCGACAGACACATCACATTTATTAGACAGTAGACATGTGCAGAGTTTCAGAAACGGGCATGGTGAGAGCAATTAGAGAATAATGTTTAAGTTTAAAAACAGCCAGAATGGTTGTTTAGTCAAAAAATTTTTTTTTCCAAATCATACATAGTGTTATACTGCCCTCTTGTGTTCAAAATCAGGTAAAAAGCGAAAGTAAAATAAGGACGTCTGCACAATTCATTAATAATGGTGCAGAGTAGAGTGAGCTTTTTCAATTAATTCCTATGGAAGTAGGAATGAACTAAACAACGTTCGCTCTGTTCTGCTCGTCCCTCACCGTGGGCGCGCAGAGTTATGAATGCCCGTGCAGCCGTGAGCATTTTAGTTTCATTTTAAAATTAGCGCCATTTCGGGGGACGTATTACTTTAATTTATTTAACAAAAACACAATGTTGTGTTTAATTGCGAGTGTACACAAATATAAGTAAACACTTTGACGTTTGAATGATGTCCTGTATGAAGAAAATGACGGAGTATGTTTCACTGTTCAATCGCGCTGAGCCACCCAGACCCCCACACACACACTGACACACACACACACACACACACACACACACACACACACACACACACACACAATAATAAAACATTCAACCTAACATATACAAATTACACTGCTATGTTGAAATAGTCAGTAGTACAATTTGTATCATTCACAGTAAGCACCGCTCCACTGTGATTTTTCCAAGCACATTTTTGCACAAGTGAAGAGGATGATTTTTTCCGTCGATATTGGAACGTGAGTGAAGTACAAAGCCTGTAATAAAGAATAGTTTAGCATCCAAATACATCGCAAATGTTGCAACATTTAGATTCTAAAGAGAGATTTACGTGAGCCTAACACCACTTACTTTTACTTTTGTTTTAAATTATTTCGTTTTGGCTTTATTATAGTTATTTTTTTATTTGTGTTCTGTTCTGAATATCATTAAATTTAAAGGATTTGTTGTGGAATATTTTGAGTGTATAATCAAATAACACTAAACCGTCACTAGGTGTCGCCAGGCGACCGTCTTAATGAGCGGGTCAATGATTCATTCGTTCAAACGATTCGTTTGAACGACTGAGTCATTCATGAATGAGACAGATGTTTATGGATTGGTCATTGAATCTTTGAGTCAACCAATTTGTTCAAAATGCTGAATCATTCAGTAATGAGAAAACACGTTGCTGTGAGATGCAATGGTTCTGCTGTGATCTTTGTTTAACTATTTTCGCTGCTGAAACAGAAGAACAGTCAATATTGCATCTAAAATGTAAGTGACTTGACACGTGTGTGTGTGTGTGTGTGTGTGTGTGTGTGTGTGCGTGTGAGTGCGTGCGTGCGTGTGTGTGTGTGTGTGTGTGTGTGTGTGTGTGCAATCAATCCCAGGTAAGAGGCATGAATAATGAGAATTGGACTTCTAGGAGTGAGGTTAATATTCCGGAGATGGTTCCCTCGGATTGTGAAAAGGAGGCGGCGCGGGAGTGGCCAGGCATTGCGCTACTTCTGTTTCAAAGTTTAAAACAATGCTAATATCATTTTTTTGAACGATTTCATTACAAATGTTTATTTTATATATTTATAAAATATTATAAAATATAATAACTATGTTTTGTCCTATTAACAAAAGACAGGCAATGTACTATTAACAAATGTTAATAGTTTTTTAAAAGTTAAAATGATACTTTATGCATTTGTTTTGAGTCAGATGATTAACAATATAAATTAAACAAAGCTTAAAACAAACAAAATAATAAAACGAAAACAAAGCTTGAACATTTTATTTAATTGAAAAGCCTTTTTGAAATAAAATGTGTTTTTTTCCCTCTGAAATAGCAAAAGCATCGCACACTTAGCTGTACCTGCTCTAAATAAATAATAGTATTTAAATAAAAATACAAAATCGAAATAAATAAATTATATAAAACAAAATCAAATCAAAGAAAATAAATCTTATTAAAGTTATGCAGGCACACATTTAACAATAATTTTCAAGTGACAAATAAAATCAATCAAAATTCCTTACACATGGAGTTAATCCTGACGATTCCTGAGGCGCCTTTCCTCATGACACTCGCTTTTTTTTTCGAAGATATATTTTCTTTGGTTTGATTTTGTTTTTGTAATAATTTATTTTATTTAGTTCGATTTTGTATTTTTATTGAATTACTCTTTTTTATTTAGAGCAGGTACAGCTAGTGTGTGATGCTTTTGCTATTTCAGAGGAAAACAATAATTTTATTTAATTAATAATTTTTGTTTCAGTCCACCATATAATTATGTTGTGTTTGATCTATGGAAAAAAGTTAGTTGTGAAATGGTTGAATATTAACAAAAGTTAATAGTTTTTTACAAGTTAGAATAATACGATATATATATATATATAAACAAGCCGGTGGCACCGCCACCCCGGTGCCTTTACGGTTACTGTGCATGACGGGCAATATCGTAACTCCGCTTTGACCTTTGAGAAGATGTGTGCTATAGAGCTTGCATTGGTGTGGGCTCTGCAAAAGTGTGTGTGTGTGTGTGAGGCGTGATTGAACAATGTAGACATATATATATATATATATATATAAAGGCACCGGGGTGGCGGTGCCACCGGCTTGTTTATATATATATATATATATATATATATATATATATATATATATATATATATATATATATATATATATATGAATATAGCTGCGAGCAGCGATGAAGGGCCAAAGCCGGCGGCACCGCCACTCCGGTGCCTTTAGGTAACTAAAGGCACCGGGGTTGCGGTGCCACCGGCTTGGGCCCGTAATCGCTGCTCGCAGCTATATTTATTATTATTATTATTATTCTAACGACTATTCGGGCACTTTTGGGGCTCTTAACGTGCACGAAAACTCTTGAAACTTTGCACACAGGTCAGAACCCGCGGCCATCAGGGCCGGGCTGAAGATGGTACCCGGGCGTGGCAGGGGGGCTCGACAGCGCCCCCTGGAACGGGGTGCGAGAACTTGGTCCATAAATCAAACACGCTTGCATGTAATAATATGAAACTCGGTAGACATATAGATCTCATCGGTTCATATATCCTTTGTACTTTTACTTTTTACCCCAGCCCAACAGGAAGTCGGCTATAATGGTTTGTTTGGAAGCGTATGCCCCTGGAATTCGATATACTCCTCCTAGAGAATTCAACCAATCGCAACGAAACTCGGTCAGCATGAAGTCAAGACATTGAGGATGAAAAATTGCCAGGGGATTTCTGATATCTCGAACGGTTTGGCCGTGGCGAGGAAACGAATTTATGGCGAATAATGGAAACAGGAAGTGTGTTATAACTTCTGCATACATTAACTGATCTTGATGAAACTTCAACAGTGTGTTCGCTGTAAGAGGCCGATCACATGGATGTGACTATTATGAGTCAAAGTTATAGCGCCACCAACTGGCAGCAGGAAGTGTGTCACTTTCAAAATGCTTTGAAATCACCCTCTTATTTTTACCCGATTTGCTTCAAACTTGATGTGTATAATGTAGACACTCGCCAGATGTAGACCTGTGAAAGGATTATTGATGTCTTAGATACTGTTGCCATGGCAACGCATCAAACTTTAATATTCTTTTTGGATGCTTTTGAGACTCTTAGCATGCATGCAGGGACTCAGTAGCGCCACCTTTTGACAAAAGTGGGGGGGTTAGTATTATAGTTTTACCTACAATCATAAAACTCAGTACGCATATTGTTCAGATCAAGCCGGACAACTTTCTAATTAACTGTCATTAGCTCAGACCAAGAGGAAGTTGAATATGGTGGTTTGAATATGGTCATTTTCTCTCTCTCTCTCTCTGAGCCAATATGGCAAGCCGTTTTAACATTTAATCATTTTAACCTTCTAGTCTCTATTTTCATGCTTCTAGTACTTATTTTTTAGATACTAGTATCTATTCCATTAAGTACTAGTACTTATTCATTAGCGACTAGTGCTTATTCTTTAGTACTAGTGCCTATTCTTTAGATACTAGTGCTTATTCTTTAGATATTCTTTTGAATGCGTATTAGTAGCTAATGAATAAGTACTGGTATCTATTTAATAGGTACTAGTATCTAATGACTTAGTACTAGTATTTATTGAATAAATACTAGTATCTATTAATAGGTACTAGTATCTAAAAGGTCATTTTCTCTCTCTCTCTCTGAGCCAATATGGCAAGCCGTTTTAACATTTAATCATTTTAACCTACTAGTCTCTATTTTCATGCTACTAGTACTTATTTTTTAGATACTAGTATCTATTCCATAAAATATAGCAAGGAGATATTTTAATTGTTTATTAATAAATAAGTGTTTTCTTTGTCATTGTCGGCTAAGATGAAGTTGACGATGCTGACTCGCGATCTTCAGTAGCCTAGTGAACGCGCCAGAGAGAAATGCACATTTCATAAGGATTACATAAGCAGAGAGCAGTCTGTAGTCTGTTTTCTTTCGTTTTGAATTGTTCAGTTTAAAAGTAGACATGTGAGGCAAGTAGGCTACTTTATATGCTGAGTTTCGGTTCATTTATGAGACGAGCTCCAGTTCACGCGCCGGCGTGATTATCTCGTTATTAATGTTTCGTGATTATCTCTATATTGTCTGCTATATTTACTTCTTATTTATTAAATACAGGCAATTGGTTGATGAAACATTGATTAAGATACAATTAATACAAAACGAAATTCACTTTAAAGAAAGGTTTTGTGCTTTCTGTTTGATGTCTTTGTGAAAGTTTTAAAGCATCTTTTAGTGCCGCTTTCAGAGCGCTCACGTCCGTAACGGAGAACACGTCCGTAACATTGTTTTTCCTCATAAATGCGAACACGAAAAATAAAATAAAATGAATATTTTATGTTATGTGGAGACAGAGACAACCCTTCATCCGGTGGGTAGTATTAATTTTGGTTTGCGCAGTGTAATTCACAGAATTACTAAAACATATTTGCCACCTAAGTTAAAGATTGTTTTGTGTCACGCATGTTTATTTCGGCGTGTGTTTCATCCAAATTGCGATCGCATCGCGGGGGCCGGATTGAAGCACTATGCGGGCCGGATATTGCCCATGTATGTCCTATGACATTAAAAATGATTCTAAATTTAAATGATCTCATATGGCTATTGTGATTCACGATCATAGGCCCTGTCCAAAATGGTACACTTCATATGAATTTTCGGTCTTGTGTACTTATTTCATGTGTCCGTTAAATCCATGGGACCGTAGGGCGACAGTGAAAGCGGGGTTACGTTTTTGCACGTCGTGCACAGTAACCCTAAAGGCACCGGGGTGGCAGTGCCACCGGCTTGTTTATATATATATATATATATATATATATATATATATATATATATATAAAAAGGGCCAAAGCCGGCACAACCGCCACTCCGGTGCCTTTAGGTAACTAAAGGCACCGGGGTTGCGGTGCCACCGGCTTGGGCCCGCAATCGCTGCTCGCAGCTATATTTATTATTATTATTATTATTTTACTACCTTTTGGGCACTTTTGGGGGCCTTAACGTGCTCAAAAACTCTTGAAACTTTGCACACGGGTCAGAACCCGCGGCCATCAGGGCCGGGCTGAAGCTGGTACCCGGGCGTGGCAGGGGGGCTCGACAGCGCCACCTGGAACGGGATTTGAACACTTGTCCATATATCAAACACGCTTGCATGTAATAATCTGAAACTCGCTACACTTATATATCTCATCGGGCCGAACAACTTTCGTGCTCTAAGTTTTACGCCAGCCCAACAGGAAGTCGGCTATTTAGGGTTGTTTGGAAACGCATGCTCAGGAATTTGAAACACTTCTCCTAGGGAATTCCCCCGTTCGTCTCCAAACTCTGTGTGCATGAAGTCAAGACATTGAGGATGAAAAATTGCCAGGGGATTTTTGATATCTCGAACGGTTTGGCCGTGGCGAGGAAACGAATTTATGGTGAATAATGGAAACAGGAAGTGTGTTATAACTTCTACATACATTAACTGATCTTGATGAAACTTCAGCAGTGTTTTTGCTGTAAGAGGCCGATCACATGGATGTGACTATTGTGAGTCAAAGTTATAGCGCCACCAACTGGCAGCAGGAAATGTGTCACTTTCTAAATGCTTTTGACAAAAGTGGGGGGGTTAGTTTTATCTACAGTAACAAAACTCGATATGTATATTGTGCTCTTCGAGCCGGACAACTTTCTAATTTACCGTAATTAGCAACGACCAAAAGGAAGTCAGATATTTTGGTTTGAATATGGTGAGCCTTTCTCTGAGCTCTGTATGGCAAGCCCTTTTAACATTTAAAAGCTAAGTTTGACAATCCGGAATTAACATTGTTGATATCAACAACGTCTTTCTGACAAGTCGTAATTATATTTTGGATAGTTTGTATTATCATTTAAGATATTTGGCCGTGTCGAGGAAACGAATTTATGGCGAATAATGGAAACAGGAAGTGTGTTATAACTTCTACATACATTAACTGATCTTGATGAAACTTCAGCAGTGTGTTCGCTGTAAGAGGCCGATCACATGGATGTGACTATTGTGAGTCAGAGTTATAGCGCCACCAACTGGCAGCAGGAAATGTGTCACTTTCTAAATGCTTTTGACAAAAGTGGGGGGGTTAGTTTTATCTACAGTAACAAAACTCGATATGTATATTGTGCTCTTCGAGCCGGACAACTTTCTAATTTACCGTAATTAGCAACGACCAACAGGAAGTCAGATATTTTGGTTTGAATATGGTGAGCCTCTCTCTGAGCTCTGTATGGCAAGCCCTTTTAACATTTAAAAGCTAAGTTTGACTATCCGGAATTAACATTGTTGATATCAACAACGTCTTTCTGACAAGTCGTAATTATATTTTTGGATAGTTTGTATTATCATTTAAGATATCTGTAACGTAATTGGCCTATGGCTAAGCCACGCCCCCAAACGCGATGAGCCAATCACAGTGCGCATAGCTAACCCAATAAAATGAAAGTTACAGATATCAAATTTCAGATATCTCTAATCAAAATGAATTTCAAGATATCTATAACTTGATAATAGATATCTACAATTAAATTATGACTATCCCTAACTCCAGTTTGAGATATCTACGACGCCATTCTGACTAGTCATAATTTAAATGTATTTAAATGTATTGTTTGCACACTTCATATGAATTGTCGGTCTTGTGTACTTATTTCATGTGTCCGTTAAATCAATGGGACCATAGGGCGACAGTGAAAGCGGGGTTACTTTTTTGCACGTCGTGCACAGTAACCCTAAAGAAACCGGGGTGGCAGTGCTACCGGCTTGTTTATATATATATATATGTTTATATATATATATATATATATATATATATATATATATATATATATATATATATATATATATAAATATAGCTGCGAGCAGTGATGAAGGGCCAAAGCCGGCGGCACCGCCACTCCGGTACCTTTAGGTAACTAAAGGCACCGGGGTTGCGGTGCCACCGGCTTGGGCCCGCAATCGCTGCTCGCAGCTATATTTATTATTCTTCTTCCGACTTATTATTATTATTATTTTACTACCTTTTGGGCACTTTTGGGGCACTTAACATGCTCGAAAACTCTTGAAACTTTGCACACGGGTCAGAACCCGCGGCCATCAGGGCCGGGCTGAAGCTGGTACCCGGGCGTGGCAGGGGGGCTCGACAGCCCCACCTGGAACGGGGTTTGAACACTTGTCCATATATCAAACACGCTTGCATGTAATAATCTGAAACTCGCTACACTTATATATCTCATCGGGCCGAACAACTTTCGTGCTCTAAGTTTTACCCCAGCCCAACAGGAAGTCAGCTATTTAGGGTTGTTTGGAAACGCATGCTCAGGAATTTGAAACACTTCTTCTAGGGAATTCCCCCGTTCGTCTCCAAACTCGGTGTGCATGAAGTCAAGACACTGAGGATGAAAAATTGCCAGGGGATTTTTGATATCTCGAACGGTTTGGCCGTGGCGAGGAAACGAATTTATGGCGAATAATGGAAACAGGAAGTGTGTTATAACTTCTGCATACATTAACTGATCTTGATGAAACTTCAGCAGTGTTTTTGCTGTAAGAGGCCGATCACATTGGGTGGAGGGTTGATGTCTGTGTTTATGTGTGTGTGTGTGTGGCTGGCTGTATGATTTTTCCTGCATTAAAGGATAAAGAAATCTCTAAGTCCTTGTCTTTTTGCATACTAATTTTGCATTTTTTTAATGACAAAATATGCATATAACCCCCATGTTTTAAATGTATATTTTGCTTAAAATAAAAGTAAGATTGTATTGGTAATTGAAGCTGAATGAATTTAAAATTCATGTGCTATATTTAAATATATTTGTTTTCCTTTTGTAATTTTAAAACACTAACCTCATTCTCATCTGAATTACAAATATATTTTTTTCTGTATAAAATAATACTCTGATTAAAAAAGAGACATCAAAAGTGTTTTTAGTCAATGTAGAACGTGTAACTTAAAAATAAACATTAGTGCTCTGTTTGAGGACAATCCTGTGTGGGAAGGTGGCAGGGGGATTTCTCTATTGGGTGAGATTTAATTTAAATTATTGTTTTTCAAGGTAGCATTCTAATCTGGTAAAGCAAGTAATATTCTCTGTATCTTTATATAAATATACACACATATATATATATATATATATATATATATATATATATATATATATATATATATATATATATATATATGTGTGTGTGTGTGTGTATATATATTTATAGCTACGAGCAGCGATTACAGGCCCAAGCCGGTGGCACCGCAACCCTGGTTATAGCGCCACCAACTGGCAGTAGGAAGTGTGTCACTTTCTAAATGCTTTTGACAAAATTGGGGGGGGGGGGGTAGTTTTATCTATAGTAACAAAACTCGATATGTATATTGTACTCTTCGAGCCGGAAAACTTTCTAATTTACCGTAATTAGCTACGACCAAAAAGAAGTCAGATATTTTGGTCTGAATGTGGATTTTTGGCAAAATCAGCCTCTGATTTTTTTACCCACTCCTCTTAAGTGGTTTATTTAATTCCAACCAAACTTTTTCAACATGATGAATATACATTAAAGAAGCTAAATTGTGAATGGCTATTGAATATCTCAAATTGTTTTGCTATGGCGAGGGATTAAAGTCATGTCAAAAAAGTAAACACTAAAAGCCTCATATCTTCTAAAAAAATAATTATACACCATTTATTTCTAGATAAATTTATACAAATATCAGAACTAAACCCATTTTATTCTTGTTTTCAATTTAAGAATAATGTACAAGTTTAAAAACAGCCAGAATGCGCTAATCAGTTAAAAAATAAATACATCAAGTAATACATAGGGCTATACTGCCCTCTTGTGTCCAAAATGATATCAACTCAGTAGCCTACATAAAACTTTTTATTAGGTATGGCTATTGTAATTAAATATAAATATATTAGGTATGTGGCTGTGAGGATCTTTTCCCACCGGTTGATCGACGTGTGACACCAGTGGTGGCGCTCGCAGTGCGCTCGAATGAATTTCTATGGAAGTAGAAATAAAAAAACTTTCGCTCTGTTTTGCTCGCTCGTCGCCATGGACGCGCACCGTTATGAATGCCAGTGCAGCCGCATACTTTAAAATGAACGCCATATCGGGGGCCGATTGCTTCCGGTTTTCAGGGAAAACACAACAACAAAAGAGTAAATGACAGATTCGCTTAAATAGGCGCTTTTACACAAAATATTCCGTCATCATGTTTTTCAGTCAGCTCTTCACTCTCGTGATTAATGAATTTTGACTCCTGTTGCTGATCTTTGCTGCAACTTTCGTTTTGCTCACAATTTAGTAAGCAAACACTTTCAAGTTTTAATTGTAGTGACTAAATGATTTTATTATACACACACACACATCAAATTGACGGTGGGGGGCCATGGTATATTTAAATCTGCATATTGTAATATCTGCAGGGCACCCCTAGTCTAGTCTTATTAAATGTATGCTTCATCTTTCATTTTTAATTTGTAAATTTGATCAACAAATTCAATTATTTAGAATAATAAGACACTAAATGGCTGTTACTCTAGGTAGGGGTGATCAAATTAAATCGTTTACACTGAAAAATAACAATGCATTAAATAATGTTATGAGATTGTTTTAAATATGAGTTAATTAACAATCGTTGGAAAGATGATACTTTTAAACAACACTAAACCGTCATTAGGTGTCGCCAGGGGCGATTCTATGATTTTCCTTTTAGGGAGGCTAAGCCCCCAATGAGGGTATGATTAAAGAAAATAAAAAAACAAGGTAAAAGTTTAATTTAGGGTCTAATGCTCACTTTCATTACCATGCATTTGCAGGGTTTTATAATCACTGTACCATAGTCCTGAATTCGAGTTGTGTTAGTTAGGGGGGTTCGGGGTTTCCCCGAGAAAATTTTTAATTCTCTGAACTATTATGTGCATTTTAAGATGTTTTGAAGGCAAATTGTTTTGGGATAAAAGCATTTCAGTTGGCAGCTGATTATTTTTCTCTCCTCATCAGCATCACACTCTTTTTCTTAGGACCCCCTTGAAAACGAGATGATGCATCTCAAGGGGTTTATCCTAATAAAAATAAATGTATTTTCTCTTTGGGGGTCAACTGGTTGATTTTGCCTATGAATCATTTTCTCAGACGTGTTCATTTACTGAAAACTAGGAAAGGTAACTAAGTTTATAAAATGAATTCACATTAAAGGCTACACATTCATTATTGATCTTATGCCTTATCACATATTTGTATATGTGCACTGGAAGCATCAGCACCAAAACCAATTCCTTGTGTGTGCAAGCACACTTGGGATAAAGCTCTTTCTGATTCTGATTCCTAATACAGGGCTGTAGACAGGGCTTTATAATCAAAGAGGTCCTGCATTTGAGGTGGAGGTTTGGGGGTTACATTTTTTAATCTCTGAAATGTGCATTTCAAGACGTTTGAAGACCAAAAAAAGGATAAGAAATAGCTTTAAAACTATGTCAGTAGACTATTTGTCAATACCTGCTCTCTCCTCATCTCCATCTTACTTTCTTTTTTTTTCAGTCTCCTCATCTTGCCCTTTCTCTTCCCCTCCTAAAGCTGAGCTTTTTTTTTATTTACTAAAGGCTACAATTTGTATTAGGTATATTTGCAATATGTACACATTCATTATTAATCCTGTACCTAAAAGGATGAAAACGGCTTTGTTAATGTTTTTTGTCCACTCACAATGACAGTAAACGAATGATTACATTAGGCTGACGTTACATGCCTAATTTCAGTTCAAAAGGGCGAAATTAGACAAAACTATATTAGTTTTCCTGATTGTGTTTTGTCATTCGTTTAACTTTAATGACCTCAAAAAAACTGTCAAATATATAACGTTATAAGTTTAGCTACTTACATCTTATCTCGCACTTGCCCGTGAACTGAAGCGTCGAGTTGTGCTGCTAAAATTCGCGCTCAGCGTCTGTGAATGTAAAGCCCGCCTACTTTGATTTGATTGGTCATCTCAAATATTTTGACATTGACGAGCAGTGACAGACCAATGGGCTCCGATGAACACACACACACACACACACACACACACACACTTTCCTCTCTTTTTGACGCGCTCTCTGCTCGGCGCCACTGCGGATTTAAGATGAAGAACGCGCTGAATCTGATTAAAACAAGACTGAAGCGAACACGAATTTGTGTAGCATATTAATCACAAATTTTTAGGGGGTCTAGGCATAAATTTAGGGGGGCTGAAGCCTCCCTAAAAAGGGCCTAGTGACGCCCCTGGGTGTCGCCAGGCGACCGTCTTAATGAGCGAGTCATTGATTCATTCGTTCAAACGATTCGTTCGAACGACGGAGTCATTCATGAATGAGACAGGTGCTGCGTCCCAATTCGCCTACTTATACTACGCCCTAAAAGTATGTACTCTTTTTGAGAAGAAAAAGTACATACTTTTGAGTGTGTAGCAAAAGAGTAGGCAAGCTTTGGGACATACTACTTCGTCATCTTTAACGGACAGC